>JASUUG010000891.1:0-46996 GCA_030449905.1 Luvunga scandens | reverse complement strand
AAAAGATTGTAGCTTGTTTACAAGATTGGAGGATAAAGAGATTGTTGCAATAGCGTGATAATGCATTTCTGATGATGTTCTTTATTAATTATGTCACCATGCAATTTCTTACTTGGAAGAATGATGGTGCACTTGTGTTAGTAGCGGGACGATATAGGCATGTGCGTTATTGTGCACATATTTTAAATTTAATTGTTGTTTTAGGGTTAAATGAGTTGCAAGCTAGTGTTGTCGCTATTCGAATCTTTGTGAAAATACGTGAGATCCTCCACCTCGAATAACATACATTTTAAATAGTGTGTTGAACATATGAGATACCCAGAAAGAGCGGTTGTTTTGGATTGCCACAATAGGTGGAATTCCACACATTTAATGTTGATTGATATTGCATTGAAGTTTAGAATGGCATTTTGATAGAATGGCTGAAGTGGATAAACCATATGAGGCATACTTTAGAAAAGAAAATAATAATAAAAGGGTGGGCCCTCCCCGGACCAGAAGGTGGGAGAGTGCATAGATTGTGGGTTTTTGAAGGTATTTTATGATGCCACGTTACTATTTTACTGCTTCTTTCGAGTGTGACTTCTAATTTGTGCTATGATACCATTGGCTTAATTTAGAATTCATTGACTATATTAGAAGCAAGTAAAGATCCTTGGTGTGTCTATGGCTTTTAATATGAGAGAAAAATTTGATAAATATTGGGAGTCAAAGGAAAGATAAACAAAATGCTGATTGTTGCCTCCATTCTTGATGTTTGTGGCTAAATGAACTTTTCCAAACATATTTTTGAGATCATTTTTGACAATGATGGTTTTGATGGTTGAAACAAATGACCAAAGCGGTGAAAGATTTGTTAAATGAGCTTTTTCTGATGCATATAATGCATTGTGCTCTAGTTCCACCCCATCAATGTATAGTGAGAGTGTTCCTAGTGGCAACTATGGTGGTACAGTTCTTCTCAATTTTATAGTGAGATTGGTATGGGCGGAGTTTAGTGGTGATGGTGATGACTTAACTTTCTAGTTTCTCGTCTTTTCCTTAGATATGCAAGAAATTCTTTGTTTAGAATAAGAGGCAGAAAATAACATCGCGAGGTAAGCGATATTTAAGTGACCCGATTGAAGATCGAAATCTTAAACAAATGTTTTGCTTTGGTGGAAGGTGAATGGATGAAGTATCAATATTAGAGAAGATTGCAAGGGATGTCCTCACTTGTTCCTGTTTCCGCGAGTGGCATCTGAGTGCCTTTAATCTTTGGGCATCTAAGTAATTGATGACTATAGGAGTTCTTTGATCCACTTGTATGATTGAGGCATTGATATACACAGAAAGCGGTTTGCAAGCTAAACTTTTGCAAATCCTGGTCTACAATCTTCAAAGAAGACATTAAAGAGCAAATATTTCATATGGAGCTACAAGAAGGTAACATTTTTGTTAAACAATCAGCAAAGTTAAGATGTATTATAACTCTATAAATAGCATCTACATGTAAAGTTACTAATTTCAATTTTTTGGCATTTTAAAGAGTTTGTAAGATCACAAGTTTCAACGGTGGAAACGGTGAGCACGATATGGGTGTTATGGATATTTGAAAGGTAACTACTTAATAGATATTATTATTCATAATTAATATACATTTAGGTTGTATTTAAACTATAATAATAATTGTTATAATTCTAAGTTTTAAGTTTAAATGTAACATTATAATTGTTTTAGTTAGACACGTTGAAGTTGGTGGAATGGTATTGCCTAGAATTATTAATTGTTTTAGTTGGTTGTGAATGCCATAAAATAAGTCACGATTGATTTAATTTTTTCTTATATGGCATAAAATAAGTCACGATTAATTTAATTTTTTCTTATATTTAATCAAGTATATTATTGGGTTTATGTGCTTGTGTTTAATGTGCCTTTATTTGCAATGCGGCTTAGAAAGTAGTCATTGTATATTATTTCTTCAATTCTTCTCTGGATCGATGCTTCAAGTCTTCAACTTGGACTCTTGGAGTGCAAGAAGTTGAAGTCACTTAGCTGTCGAAGTGCTTGCGAGGAGTGGCGAAGCCGTGGAGGAAGTTTATTTTATATTTATGTTTAAACTTAATTTTGTTTTGGACTTTGTCATTTTTGCTCTGGAATCTAAACTTTATCATTTGTGTTTGGCCGTTTGGGAAACTATTTGAACTTGTGGCTTTGTGACTTTGTGTTTTAAACTTTAAAGATTAATGTTTGGACATTGTGCTTTGGATGGAGATTATAATTTATTAAGTTTAGACTTTATGTTAATTTTAATTTTCATTCATTTGAATTGATTTTATAGTAGGTTTTTCTATGGTTGGTTGAAAAATGGTAAAAAATGATTGTATTTAAGAAAAACAATTGAAAAAACAATCTAAAAAGCCCAAGAAAAAAAAAGACAGCTCAAAAATTGTATCAACCCGAATTAACCCGCATCCCAATTTCATCCGACCAGATGCTGACTTAACCCGAATTCACCCGATCCGACCCAAATATAATCTGAATCTGATATGATCCGAACTCAACCAAACTTATATTCCGATCGATCCGACCCGAATTATATTTGGATGGGATCGAATCGAGTTATAGATTTGGGTTGAGTTCGGATGAATTTTCATCCAACCCGACCAACCCGAAACCCGATCGGATTGATCGAACCGATTTTACCCACCCCTAGCCTTAATTATATTTGTGAGAGGATTCATACTGAATGAACTTTCAATCAGATGCTTATGTTATTATCCTTTTAAAAATAGATCCTACGCCCTTGAGATTCTAATTCGTTTGGCGAGCTAAATAGAACTATTTCAAAAACCATTCCGTTGACTCTTGAGACATATATATTTACGATCATTGAATGGGAAAATGTTCCGCATCAAGTAATATTAGTTGTTGGTATTTAAATACTCTCCCTAAGGTCAAGGAATTGATTTCGAGCCTTATCAAAGGGAATGAGATGAAATCTAATGATCCTCTGTTGAGAGTTTGAGAAGTTAAGCTTGAGACAGTGCTCCAACATTTCAGCAGTGGGATTCATGTCTATTGCCAAGTGTATATACGTGAATTATTTGGATTTTCAGGGATGCTGCATCGGATAATTTTGTAAACAACTTGTAGATCCGAATCTCTGTAAGAAACTGCTTTTTCTTCAGTAATAGCGGTTTGAAAAGCAATTGATGTAGGTTGCAGAGAACTTGCATTGTCTTGAAGTAAATGACAGCCACTGTACTGGAACTATGGCACTGGAGTGCATTTGCAAAAAATGGCTTATAATGTATGAGAAGTGATTATAAATCAAACGGCCTTTTATGTTGAATTCAGCAAATAAGAAATTATCTGGTAAGGTTCTCACATTTTATTAAAGTGCAGAAGGGCTTTTAACCGGGTTTTACCACAATATAAAACCTGTTTACAACATTATAAAAGTTCATTTTACACTTTAATAAATTACGAAATCCTCATTGGAAAATCACTCTCGTCAGCAAGTATCTACTGCAATGATTAACTCAAAATCCTCGGCCTCAATTTCATTATAATAGGGTCTATTTTGAAAGGATATTTTCCAAGGAATAGAATGGTCAGTAAATCGCAACGCTCTCTTTCCCTGTGGCTGAGAAATTGATGAACATTTAAGTACAATTGGTAAATTGTGGCTGAGAAATTTAGAAATTGAGCAAGGATACTAAGTACAATTTGCCAATCTTCAATTGATGAAAAATTGCAGAAAACAAATGATGGACATTTAACTAACGACTACGATTTTGGGATATTGTCAAGCAATCCGTCGGTTGCTTTCTTCCACCTTAATCCCAGAGCTTCATTGAAGCGCATTGCTTCAAATCTCGAACCTTAAGAACCATTGCTACGTATCTTGTCTTGTGCTCGCTTCTTCAAATCCTTTTTGCCTTTCGTTCATCGATCTCCGCAGAAAGCTGAGCTATTTCCTCTTGTAGCTCGCAAAAGGGTTGCCTTGTTAACAGTTTCATTATCTATTAGAAAATAACAAGCATCCGCTATTCTTTTCACATGTTTCAAGGCAAAATCAACTCTAAGCCCTGCTACCTGAACAAGTTTCAACTGAAACCACCACCTGAAAATTGAGTCAACTTCGATATTCATCATCCCAGTGTCCCTCATGTCCTGCATAATGAAACAGTGTGTGGTAAGGAGGGCTTTGAGTCAACAGGCTACTGAAAATGGCCCCATATTTTTCAAGCATGCTCTTGAGAACTGGGGCTAACTCCGGATTGATTTGACAACCTCCTACATTGACAACGCTTCTGTAATTCTTACATTAGCCAGGTGATTAATCTCTTTCAATCCATTGAAGATGTCCAGTAGAGTGCTCTCGTTTATCTTCTTTTCTATCTCTTCATTTCCTCTTCAGTAAGGATTCCGTGATATCTTTATGGCTAAGCCTTTTCTCATCGCCTTTCTACCAATTTCTCTACCGATGACTTCCGTCCTGGCATATTCGTCTTTGCAATTTTCTTTAGAAACGGAATTATTATATATCTAGCAATGAGAAATTAATCGAGTCCATCAGAATAGAAATGCTGCTTTGCGGCTGTGAAACAAATAATATGTAAGAACAGAAAATTAGAAAACTCAATAAAAATGCTGCATTTTCATCTAACAATATCTAAAATTTCGAAAACATTGCATTGATCATATTCCCCAGAATAAGGCATTTAGGAGAAGCAGAGGGATGTCGGCGGAAGGATCTGTCTTTCTCTCGGAAGCTTTTTACGATTTGTGAAGATAAAACTTGCAAGTTTCCAGCCATATGCTGGGTTAATAGCCTGGATATTTTTCCCACAAGCACAACTGTTGGGACCATCTCATTAGGGGCCTAAAAGCTCAAAGTTCAAAAAGACTTGTTAGATATGCGATTATTAACATTAAGCTTTGGATTTAGATGAAAATTATTATGAAATTTAGTTTTAAAAGGCAAAGAGGCTGACCTAATTTGTGGTATGACCCTAATTTGTGGTATCAAAGGACAGTGGAAGAAAAGACGAGAAGCGAAAAAGCAAAGAGAGAATAGTGGCTAGTTATTATAATTTGGTGGTAAGATTTTTAATCTTTGATTGAGTGATTGGAAGGCGAAATTAAGCTCTGTTCTGCTTGATTTTGAAGAGTGGGTTTGCATTGTCGCGCCTCCTAATCACGTAATCTTGATTTTTATTTTCGTTCTTATTGGCCTTAATTTTTATTTTATCATAAGATTCAATTGTTATTTGAGATATCGACATTTAGAGACGGGATAAATATTAGGTTGTTATTATAAGTCGAAGTATTGAGATTAGCGATGGTATTACTTTCTAGTATTTTACATAGAAAGAATTTGTGTTGTAATTTAAATTAATATAGTGGAAGATTTATTGAGCTACGGTCGTGATTTTTTTCCCAGCTTTGGGTTTTTCACTTAAAATATATATCTTTTGTGGTTAGTTTATTATTTTATATTTTATTGGTTTATTTTTCTGTATATTTATTTGTGATCTGATCAATACAATTACACAAAAGGAAAAGAGTTTTGTTTCTGCTTAATTTTGCAGCTGCTTGTATAAGTCCCTTTCGAACAACAACATTAAATATCATCATCCCTTTTGCTTTCAAGGGAAACAAGCAATAGTGATGGTTGAAACGTTTATCTTCTCTCCTTCACCCAACCTGTGCCTCCTTGTTTGCGCACAATGCTTGTGTGTTTGTTGTGCACGTATGTGTACTACTCACAATCAGTACAATTATAAGTGATGAAAATTAGCTTCAGCAAGTGTTTCAGTCCTCAAACTGAGAAGTGGGTCACTGCCACATTGCACATGAAAATTGAGTTCATCCTTCACACAACATAAAGGGTGGAGATAAAGTGGAAAGACATATTCTCAACTAATGGAACAAGACGCTTATGAGCTTTGTGCTCTATGTTTGCCTTCAAAGAAACGCACTCGGGGTGTAAGTCAAAATCACTCCAAAGTACATACAGGATGTAAGCCAAAATCACACTCGTCACATCGTTATTTCAAACCTCTAGTATCGAAGCGGCATGCGTCACAACCTCAGGTTCCTGATCCGAAACCAAGAGTTTCAAAGAACGGCGTGGATGAAGTGGCCATATCGGATGTCTTGCGGCAGCTCACTACATGACCATCACAGCCATATCTTTGACCGTTTATAATTTTGTAGCATAACTTGCAACTCACATTGGTTACCTCCAAGACAAATAAATGATGCTCATGACTAAAATGTGCGATTCCTTTTATACGTTTCTCGTATTTTCCCCCGTCAGGGTAGGCAATGATTGATGGATTTAGCAAAGAAGCCCAATAAGAGTCGTACTCAATACCATTGCCAAACCCATAAGTGAAGCCGCATGTAGTCATATATTTGTCATGCAACGGATGACAAACCTGTCTAGGCAACTCAGCACAGGATTCGTAGAGATAAAATAGGCAGGGATCACAAGCATATGCTGCGGCGAATATAATTCTGGCAACCATAACAACTATATCATCATCAATATAGATTTAACCGACAAACAAGATATGCTTGTGACTAAAATGCTCCAGTTTTCCTTCGTCATTGTACTCCCTCCTCAGTGGTCGCACAACGCACATGAGCGAAGTATTCCACATTCGGCACAATGATAAAATGGATCCCTTAGGTTTTTAAAATCCCAAACTGACACAGACAAACAAGCTTTATTGAGCAAAATTCAGGAGATAATATATATTCAAGCCATTTTCCTATTTTATGAATCCCTAGACGCAATGTGATTGGGCCCACTGGAGCCCTTTAATTTCTTCCTTTCATTAAAATGTAAAGTAAGAAGTAAATTTCTCCCAGAGTAGATTTTCCCCTGCTATAAATGTATGTAGAGTTCCTATATCTTCAATAAAAAAATAATTATAATTATAAAATAAAAATTAATAGTATAATAAATATAATTTTTAAATAATAATTTTAAAAGAAATAGTAAAGATATTACATATTTTTTATCATACAAGTGATGGATCAAAATCAACTTAATTTCTAAATTATAACCAGTAATATTTCTAAACACTTTATGCTCTAGGCTTTAAGTTATAGGCTGCTGAAATTTCTTAGTTTGGGATTGCGGAGGTGATAAAATAAGGCTACTTGTCTTTGTGCGAGATGAAATAAAGGCTCTTGATTAAAAAAATGAAACTTAGTGTTTGATAAAATGTGTTGTTGCGATTGTGGTGGGTTTTGAAAAGTAGAGTATATACGTTTGGTAAATTTTATTCACAGAAGTGCTTTGTTTTATTATATAATGGCCAAAAATAGAGCGCTAAGTTTTAATTATTTTTACTTTTAAGATATATTTAATAAATTATTTAAACATATTTTTTCTTAAATATGTAAAATTATATTAAAGAACTCAATTAAAAAATTTAAAGAACTTTGTAATTTGTTATATAAAATATGATATAGGTTTATGGATAAGTATGATATAATTATCTTTTATTAAAATCGAGGTTATAATAGGAATTTTAAAAGGTGTGGAACATTGAATAAGGCAACTTTATGGCCAATAAAGCGCTTTCACTTTTAAAAACTGCTGATAAAATGAAGAAAATTATGAAATAAAAAACTTTTACAAAATTCTACAAACATTTATTTTAATAAAAAATTATGAAATAAGCAAACTTATTGAATTTAATGTAAATCACGAATCGTACTAAACTTTAATATAAAACAAAGCCTTAATTAGAATTTTGACTGATAATAGATCTTAAAACTATGAATTAAGATACTTTGAAAAATAGTTTTAATAAACTACAAAGGACATGCTTTTGAAAGTTTCAGCTTTCTCAAATAAAGTATTAAAAAAAAAAAACTCCTATCTCCATCGAGGAATATATAATTTCGTATAAATAAACATTGAGAATTCAAAATCTTGAAATCGTGTGGAGGACAGTGCATGAAATTAAACCAACTGTTTCAACTAAAAGCTTTAATTCCTTAGACTAATTAAGTTGTAGAATATGAGCTTCTTTGACATTGACATAAGTAGGTCATAATATTTCTAATTCAAGGATATTAGCCTTGGATTGAATTTTCAAGAAGTTATATACTTCGTTCTGTACGTAAGCTAAAGGAAGACCAAACAATCAAAGAATAATGATCCATGATGTGTTATTTATTTATTAGTGTTATGAATTATTTCATCGATAATAACTATATGTATAAAAGTCGACTATTATCAATAGCAAGGGTGGACAGATCCGCACTGGATAAAAAAAAATTTCGGTCTCCATTTTCCTCAAATTCGGTTCGATTTTTATATTTCCAGATAATCGATAAAAAAAAAAAAACTGAACAAATCGGTTTGGTTCTCGATTAGCAATCTCATAACTGGATCAAACCGGAAAACCCAAATAACTTTCTAATTACGAAAAATGACCATGACATTATATGAGGGACCGGAAGAGGCAAGCTCTTGATTTTACAATAGTACTTATCACACCTAACACTTGTGTGTGTGTGTGTGTGTGTTGAACTTTCTCCACCAACGTATTTCCTCCTGATGTCCTCGGCTTTTGGAAAAGTCTTGCAAGTAAAGCGCACATGCCTCGTTGGGACAGTAGTGTTGAATGTTCAGTTTAAGAACGAGACTTGACTTGGTTGACTTCGGTTTACAAATTTACATTAAAATGAATCTCAAGCTCCTCATTGTGCCATTTCATCCCGAATATCCACACAAATCCCCAAAAAATATGCAGAGAGTTCAAATTCATTTCATGCGTTCAATCCTACTCTTTATTTTATCATCGGCATGTTTTACAGCCGCAGCTCAAAAAAAAAAACACTCAAATATAAGCCTTTCTTCTCTTTCACCCACCGGGAACTCATCATGGGGTCGCCGTCCGGCCTCTACGCCTTCGGATTTTATCCGCAAAGAAATGGCAGCGGCTATTACGTTGGAGTTTTTCTAGCCGGGATCCCGGAGAAAACTGTAGTGTGGACTGCCGATAGAGACAATCCGCAGTCTCCCAGCAATGCTACCTTGATCTTCAATTCTGAGGGAAGAATTGTCCTGCGTTCAGAGAACAAGGCCAAGATTCCATGATCGCCGATAATTCTCAGTCTGCATCTTCTGCATCCATTCTTGATTCTGGCACCTTTGTGCTTTACAATTCTGATGGCAAAGCAATCTGGCAAACGTTTGAGCACCCGACTGATACCATTTTGCCAACTCAACGTCTGTCAGCGGGGACAGAGTTGTTTCTGGGATTTCAGAAACTGACCCTTCGACAGGGAAATTCCGGCTTAAGATGCAACATGATGGACATCTGGTACAGTATCCGATAAATACTCCGGACACAGCTCCGTATTCTTATTGGGCATCTGGTACAGGTGGATACGGCGATAATGTGAGCTAAATCTCGATGAAAACGGCCATCTTTTCCTGCTGAATGCTACTGGCTTCAATATTAAAATTTGACAGAAGGAGAAAATCCGACGCAAGGGATGATGTATTTGATGAAAATTGATTCGGATGGCATATTCAGATTGTATTCTTACAATTTGAGGAGGCAAAAATAGTACGTGGTCAGAGGTGTGGTCATCGACAAATGAAAAATGTGACCCAATTGGTCTTTGCGGGTTTAACAGCTTTTGTGTTCTGAACGATCAGACACCTGATTGCAAAATGCCTTCCGGGATTTGTTCCAATTAGCCAAGGCAATTGGACTTCTGGCTGCGAACGGAATTACAGCAGAAAGTTGCGAAACAAAG
This sequence comes from Luvunga scandens, assembly GCA_030449905.1. NCBI lineage: Eukaryota > Viridiplantae > Streptophyta > Magnoliopsida > Sapindales > Rutaceae > Luvunga > Luvunga scandens. Next base: position 37,213 of record JASUUG010000891.1, on the reverse strand, counting down.
CTATTCGAGAACTGGAGAACACTAACTGGGAAGATGTTTCGTACTATGTTCTGTCAGAAATAACCAAAGAGAAGTGCAAACAAGCGTGTTTGGAGGACTGTAATTGTGAAGCTGCGCTGTATAAAGGTGAGAATGCAGAATGCAAAGGTTTCCTTTGAGATTTGGTAAAAGGAACCTGCGTGATTCAGACATTACTTTCGTAAAAAGTAGATGATGCCACTTCATCATCTCCTCAAGCACCATTCCTGTAGAAGGCAATAAGAAAGAACTCTGGAAAGACATCGTCATCATTTGTTTATTTGTTGCTTTTGTCATTCTTATTTCGGTGGTCACTTTTGGAATTTTCATATACAGATACCGTGTCGGGTCATACAGAAGAATTCCAGGCAATAGCAGTGCCAGATATTGTGAGGATATTGCTCCCTTGTCATTTTCTTATGCAGAACTAGAAGATAACAGATGGGTTCAAGAAGAAGAAGTCGGTAGAGGATCATCTGGTACCGTTTATAAAGGGCAATGATCAACGGCCAGTTAGTAGCTGTAAAGAGATTAGAAGGTGTTAGCTGAAGGAAAAAGAGTTTCAGACGGAGATGAAAGTTATCGGGAGGACTCATCACCGGAATCTTGTCCGTCTACTTGGTTATTCCCTTGAAGTATCAAAAAGATCTTGGTTTACGAGTACATGAGCAATGGTTCTCTTGCTGATATACTCTTCAATCAGAAAGACAACCAAATTGGGTTGAAAGAATGGGAATTGCTCGCGATATTGCTAGAGGAATCCTCTATCTACATGATGAATGTGAGACTCAGATAATCCACTGTGACATAAAGCCTCAGAACATTCTCATGGACGAGAATAGGTGTGCTAAAATTTCAGACTTTGGATTAGCAAAGTTGATGAAGCCAGACCAGACTAGAACATTTACAGGAATTAGAGGAACGAGGGGATATGTTTGCACCAGAATGGCACCGGAATCTGCCAATTACTGTGAAAGCAGATGTATACAGCTTTGGAGTTGTGCTGCTGGAGATCATCTGTCGTAAGAAGATGCTTAGATCAAAATCTACCACAGGATCAAGTTATTCTCGAAGAATGGGTTTACCAGTGTTTCGAGAATGGTAACCTGGTAACCAATTGGTAGAAGATGAAGAGGTTGACAAAAAACAGTTGGAGAGATGATCAAAGTTGCACTCTGGTGCATTCTTGATGAACCATCGCTCCGTCCTCCCATGAAGAAGGTTTTGCTTATGCTGGAAGGAACTGTGGAGATCCCAATTCCTCCTAATCCTACTTCTTTTCTTAGTGCCATCTAGGCAATGTTATGTTTGCATAGCTAGAGTTACATTAATGAAAAATAGTTTTCTTGTTTGCAATATCCCTTTTCATGTTATATCTTGTTAAGTAAGACTGATTGCTCGAAATGATTGAAGGATATACTCTTATTATAGCTGCAATAAAATTAAATTGCTGGAAAAAGATCATACGCAAACCTTTGACATGACAAAGTAAAATCTAAAAACTGATTCCACCCTTCTCTCCAGTTTTCCGTCTATCCCTAAGAATCTATAAAATCTCTGTCCCCAGTGTCTTCAACAAATTGCTGAGAAAATTCCAGAGCTTTAGTGCAACCCTGGAAGTTCTTGCCGTGGATTTTTCTTTCATATTTGTTTCAGCTGATTTCTTTTGTCAAAGAGTTAAGGGACGTAGAAATGGTCTTGCACGCTACTAAAATTTAATGTACCAGCCGTGTTCCCTAGGTAATTATGAGCTTTATGTTTTCAACTACTCACGTAGACAACATTCAAATTCAAATATATTGGAATGTTTGAATTTTTTCTTATTTTCATTTTTAATTTTCTGTTTTTGAACTTGCCTTGACCATGTGTTATTGCTTGAATAGATAGGACTATAAGCTGCAAAACAATTTACAAGTTAATCTACCTTATGTTGTAAATGGATCAAATAATCTGGCCTGTTTGGTTAATTAATTATACAAAAATGCTAGTTAGCATAAAACTTACACACGTGTATTGGCGAATAAATTATTGCAAAAAATCATTTCGGGCCATCCTTGATTTGGAGAGAGTCACTGCTGTATCTGATGTATACAACCAACAATTGAATGTGTGACACGTATAGTTAAATTTAATATAATGATCACTTGCAAATTGGTTTTTCAAAATAAATGAATATATGACGTAATATCATTTGCTTATTGTATTGCTAATGTGGAACCTGTGATGTACTCTAGAATTTCACCATGACCTAATATATCCTGCAAGTTTCCTAACCATAAAACTAATTATGAAGATTGCATTATTGGATTGAGTTACCAATTTGAAAGTAACTTCAAACATGAAAAAGTATATGTGATTAAAAAGTATTTACACTAGCGTTATTGATTCTCTGTGAGACCAAAATTATGTATTCCATAAAGCGTTTATGTTTGATAGTGTTATTTAGTATCATATTATAATTATATGTATGCATATTATATGATTGATTGAGTCATAAGATGTAATTGCCAATCACCATATACACCCCCTTCCCGTTAGGTGCTCTGCGCATGTGTATTGGGAGTTAGATTGCTTTGGCCATGCAATGACATTATTTGTACTAGGTATGAGGGGTTTTTACTTGCTTTGCTTGCACAATGATAATCCCAATGAGTATAATAGTTATTTTCCCTAGGCACTATTTGGTGCAGTTTTGTCATCTATGTATGCATGATTTCTTGTTTGCTTATGTATTATATTCAATGAGGAGTTATGTTATATGATTATGTATAAGCGCTACTTTATTTTTATATATAAATTATACACACTCACTGAACCGTGATTAAATTTTCTTTTTACCTCATTTCTTTTAAGTTTCTGTAGGATTTAGTGTAGTTCAATTTTTCAATCAGTTGAGGTTAGGCCACAACACATATTGCTACATGACTTGCATTTTGAGCACATTTATGTTCACATGTATACATTTAAGATGTATTGAGATGTAAAACGTGCACATTTTGAATATGTTTTTAGATGAGACCTAGAGCCTCTTTACATGTTTATAGTAGAGGTTTAAAGCCGATTTTATATATATACATAAATTAAGTTATGGTATGAGCTTTAGATATAACATAAAATAGGTAGTACAGTGACAATCGCACGATTCGCCTTAGATCAAACAAAAGGGTCAGGGTGGGTCGTGTTAGTAGTAGCTACACTAGTGGGTGATTCTTTCTATCTTTTGCGAGTTTCATAAGATTATTACGCGGCTTTCCAAATTTCACTTTAATCCAGGATCTGGATTTTTTTTTAATGTATTTCCTAATATTTTTGTACATACGGCACCAGGAAGTGATCCATTCTATGAGGAAAAAGACGGGTAGAAGAGGTTATATGGCAATAAGGTAGACCTTGAGAAAGCCTATGACCGACTTAGTTAGAGTTTTATCCATGAGACGCTTTTAGAGGTGGGGTTTCCAATGGATCTCATTCGACTCATAATGGATTGCATCTCTACTGCGAGTATGAATGTGCTGTGGAATGGTGAGGTCACGAAGGATTTTCAGCCTTCTAATGGTGTAAGGCAGGGCGATCAATTTCTCCTTACCTTTTGTGTTATGCATTGAACGGCTTAGCCATGGCATCCATAAAGTAGTTAATGATGGACATTGGAAGCCTGTGCGTCTGTCCTGAAATGGCACCTACATTTCTCACCTCTTTTCTGCAGATGGTCTTTTATTATTGGCTGAAGCTTCGGCTACCCAATCTAGGGTTCAAACATTGGTCCTTGACTCTTTTGTTTTAGCTCTGGTGCCAAGGTAAATAAAGCAAAGACGCAAGTGTTTTTTTGCCAAAAATGTTCGCCAGGAAGAAGCAAACATCATTGGCAAAGCTCTTAGCTAAACTACGACAAAAAATCTTGGCAAGTGGATAAGCGACTGTCGGCTGGAATGCGGTTCATCTTTCTCTTGTAGGTAGAATAACCCTGGCCTAATCCGTGATCCAAGCTATCCTTATATTTTTTTCTTTTTTTTTTTTAAAGGAAAGGGGTGGGTGGCAAATCGAGTTTTATTCTCTCCCTACCCCTGCGCTCGAACCTGAGCTAAATAAATGAGAGCTGCGACAGTTAACACCGCCAACTAACTTTGGTCAGCCCCGAGTGCAGCTGTCCCTATATATGCTATGCAAACTTCAAATTTACCTTTGAGTGTCAAGAACAAAATTGACCAAGCTTGTAAAGGTTTATTTGGAGTGGTTCTGCCAGCCATCATAGGCTGAGTCTTGTCAGTTGGGAGAAAATTTGCCAACCAAAATTTTATGGTGGCCTAGGGTTTAAAAAGTTAGATGTGATGAATAAAGCTTTATTGATGAAGCTTGCATGGGGGTTGATTTCTTCACCTGACAGTTTCTGGGTACAAGTGCTTTGCACCAAATATGCGGTGAATGTTTCAAATCTTCCTTCAATCTTGTCCACACATTACGGCTCACATTTGTGGTGGTCAATCGGGAGTATCTAGAATGAGACCCGACAGGGGATACGCTGGAGCATTGGTAATGGCAGGAAGGTCAAGTTTGGTGGGATTGTTGGGCTACAAAAATAAACCGTTATTATGCTATGCTATAGCCCCAATTCCAGATGACTTGTTATCAAAGCATGTTTATGAGTTCACAAAGGGTAATGACAATTGGAAATGGGACACTTTTGCTAACCTCCTTCCTAACCACATTATTTTGAAAATTGCAGCAATTCAGCCACCGACAGATGATAAAGGAGATGGTCAAATTTTTTAGGCTGCCTCAAGAAAAAGAGATTTCTCGGTTAAGTCAGCTTATGAGGACATTACTGATAGCCAGTACGGTATCGAAAATTCAGTGTGGAAGTTAATTTGGAGGTGGAATGGCCCTTAATGTATTCGAACCTTCCTATGGCTGGCTATGCATGATAGACTTGAAACAAAGGAAGAGCTTGCAAGGCGTCGTATTCCGATTGAGTGCAGTTGTAATAGATGTGGGGCTGTTGAGGAAGCAACATTACATGTGTTGCGTGACTGTTTCATTACTAAAAGGTTATGGACTCTCTTCATACCAAGGGAATATCGCTAACAATTTTATTTTGTAAGCCTTCATGAATGTTATAATGTATCAAAATATCTTGATACGAGCTGAAGAGATACACCGGATCAATACTTCGAGTTTATCCGTAAAAGAGCACAGAGTGGAGAAGTTAATTGGCTGGCATCCCCAGTTTGGCTGAGTTTGGCCGTGGTGTAAATTGAATACGGATGGTGCTTGTAAACGTAATGGAATGGCGAGTGCTGGTGAGATTATTCGAGATTTTAATGGAAAATGGGTTTGTGGCTTCTCGATGAATATTGGCAAATGCTCAATTATATTAGCAGAACTGTGGGGTTTATATCAAGGTTTAACTGTAGTTTAGCAGAGGGGGGGTTCGGTGGCTACATGTGGAAGTTGAAAGCTTGTGTCATTTGACTACTGAAGAATCATTTGGGACAAAATAATGAATACACACCTTTGGTTCAATCGATTAAGGAGCTCATGGGAAGGAATTGGCACATTACCATTACTCATATTTACTGAGAGGCAAATTCAATGGCAGACTACTTGGTTAATTATGCTTTTCTCTACCTCTGGGAATGCACTTGTTTAACAATCCTCATACGAGCTCTACCCAATTTCTTATCCAGGATATGTATGCGGTGGCATTTCCCCAGCTTGTTTTGTCTTAGCTCTTTGTTTTGAAGGGCCGATGGGTGTCAAAGCCAGCAAATATAAAAACCTACTCTAAACAAGATTGTGTATAATGATTAAGCAGGGTCTTGACCAAAGAGACTGGTAATAATTAAATTCTTTATAAAATTAAAATGTTAAATTGGGGATTGTTGACATAATGAAAATCAAATTAAAAATATTTAGAATACAAATTAAAAGTGTAATTCAAAATGAGAAAACTATAGTTGAAGGAATTAACTCAGCTTTGATTCAACTACTGATCATTAATACAATTGCAAATCATTACAGCTTAAGAATAGACCGATTATAACTACTGAGACACTCTAATAGTCAATATCTCCTTAATTAGTCGATAATCAAGGTACGATCGTTGGTTATTTCACTAATCATAGGCAAATTAAAATTAGAAAGAACCAAATCCTAATTAATAAACGCATACGATGGTTTATTTAAATTAGATTGTTTATTCTCATAATACAACGCACTGTTATATTATTTGCCACAAACATAAAAATCTTCATACAATTAATCTTTCAATTGGCAGTAGATTAAGTTGATAATTAAATATTAGCTAATTATTTAATTAACAAACATAATCATGACAATAATTCAAAGTATAAACAAATACCCAAAAAGTAATAAAACAATTAAAAGTACAAGAAAGATCTCATAGTATTGGTGAATCAAAACTTCATTAACTTTTAATCAGAAAAGATCTCATGAAAAAAAGAAAAACCCTAAAAAAATAAAAAATAAAAATAATTAATAATCCAAAAATCTCCCTATTCCTTCTTTTTTCCCCTTTTTATAGTTTTCTTTAGAAGGATAAAAATACTAATATCTAAAATATTATCTAAAATTTAAATTCAAAATTACAAGAGTAAAAAAAAGATAAAACACGTTAAAATAAAAACTTCAAGTCTGCAGTTGACAGCATGCGCTCATGCCTTATCAACAAACTTCTTCTGAAATTGAGAATTTCTCCAAGAAGTTAATTCATCCTCAAACATCATCTTGTAGTTCAATTTAGCACCAATCAATAGAATTGCACCTACAAAAATAAAGCACAGGTAAATCACAATTATTAAATGCAAAACATTGATATTAAAGAGAGTAAACAATGAAAAACTAGTGCATGAAATGCATTATAACAAATTCCCCCACACCAAAATAATGCTTGTCATCAAGCATATAACTCAAGAATAATCTCAAATCTTCACTCAATTCTCATTCCAACTCATCCAAAAACGATCTTAAGCAAGCACACCTCAATCAACATTCAAGAGAAGGATTTCAAAGATAGAATCTCGGAAGATAAAGTCACTCAACCACCAAGACAATCTTTTCAAAATTTAAAAATAAAGATTTAATAACCCTCTCACTAATTTCACTCCATGCACTCAAAGTGTTTAGGGTATCATTTATGTGCTCAAATCAAATCAAAAAATGCTATTACCATAAGCATGCTTATATATCATATCTCAACCACGAAACATGAATTAAATGCAAAAATCTAAGAGTCTTAATAAGGTTGTAATAGGGTTAAATGGGTTGAATGAAAAAGAAAGGTTTATGGAAGAAAAAGAGATCAAAATGAGAAGAATGAACCGGGTGAATGAACCTTATGACATCAAAATGTTTATTCTTACTCTCGTCAAAGATTTTTTTTTTTTTTTTTTTTGTTTTGCTTTTTTTTAATTTTTTTCGATGTATCTTGAACAATTTTATTCAATTATAATGCAACTTGATCTAATTGAAAAACTTTTATTCAAGGTAGCAAAAGCAACAAAATATATCCAAACAATGAGTTCAAAAATCTTCTCAAATTAAGGCTCAAAAAGTAGGTAAACAGATAAGTAGATAGAGAGAAGTAGATGGTTAAGGATCAAACAAAGATAACAAATAAAGATCTTCAGGTGGAGAAAAAGAAAAGAAATGTGAAAATAGAAAAATGAAAAGAGGTTTGCCATTATCATTGTAATGCATAAAATCCTGTAATGCGACTTCAACATGCATAACAAAACAAGTTCTAGAATAGACAAACTAAGATTGATATTCACTCAACAAAAACAATTAGAGCAAAGTGGTTGCTTATAAGCTTAAATCCTTTCAAAGTTGGTGAATTTTCCATCAAATCATGTACACTCATCAAATGAATCAATTATCAATAGTGGTGAGTTATTCATTTAAGCAACAAAGACCAAGCTAATCAAAACTCGAATCTATTCAATGATCTCAACTCACATCCAAGAAAAAATAACAAGAACTCCGTAATCATTCAAGGATGAAGCGAGTGAAACAAAAACAACTTCACAAAAGAAAAAAATGACAACCAAGAATGCTTATTCAAAATCATCTCAAAAGCAACAAAATAACACTTCCGACATTAATATTGTAAAAATCACTCCCCCACACCAGGAACATACATTGTCCCCAATGTATGAAAATCAAAGTTCACATAACAAAATAAAGCATAGGGACAAAAAGATTAAAGGCAAAGAAAACGTCCCTAAATTGTCCTATAACGTCTATAGGCTTGGTGGAAATGGTGGGATAAATCCCACACTCTCGAAGAATGCCCTCAAATTTTGCTCCAGTTTGTTCAGCTTGTGCTCTATTTTTTCTAACTGAGTGCTCAAAGGTGGTACATAAGTAGAAGGAATAATTAGTGGGGCAGCAGTATCATCGTCAAACTCATTATCATCAGAGGTAACACCACTCCTATCATAAAGCTTCTTTGGAAGTTGAGTAGGTCTTGGTTCAGTAAACTGAAATTTTTCTGCCTTGAATTCTACCACACTTGTTTTTTCAAACAAAGATATATCCAAAAATTCCTTCTTGCAAGTAAGATGCAAATTACGATTGTCTAGATCAAGCACACATAAGTTTACAGCTAACAAAGTAATGTATGGACCAAGAAATAAAGTCCTATACCTTTTAAGCATATTTTGAAATTGATCTACTAACCAAAATCCTAAATTAGGCCTCACATCATTTAACATGCACTATATAAAATAAAACTCAGTTTTAGAGAAAACTCCCGAGTTATCTTTCTTTCCTAAAAAATTATATGCTAAGAACCGATGCACACACTTCAAAATAGGATCACGCAAAAACGAACTCTTTGATTTACTCGGGTTATAGGCCTTGTTATCCAAAGATAAATCATGCCAAAGACAATAAGGCTCAAATTCTTCGCTAAAGTTGCAAGTTGTCCCTAAATATTCATCACTAAAAGAATAGTCATCATCGATGAATCCTAAAGCTAGGTTAAAATCTGTGATAGATTGTGAAAAAGTACGTCCCATTAACCTAAACTTCATAACATTCGGAGTATGCAAAGTAAAATCATCCGGTATATTAAATTGAAAAGTAGAATAAAATTCCCTAATGGACTCAACATAACCTAAAAAATCAACATTAATAAACTTGCGGAAACCAATCTTATCTATCAAAGAATCAAAATTTTCCTTAACATTCAACTTTTCAAGAGTCAGGTAATAAATATACTTAGTTGGAAGTAATTTTTGCTTAGAAATATCTTTGTACCTCTCTTTCTCCTATTGAGTCGTGAATGTGAGGCACCCTCTGAGATTGGATTCAACAAGTAGCAAAACACTCTTACCCTTTCCATGTTTCAATCTTTTTCTCACTGCTTGGCGCGAATTAGAAACCGTGTTCCATGGCACCAGTGGGAGCGACAGTCTTGGATTTTTTTCGTGGCAGTTTTCTTTTTAACCGTTGGTAACTTGGAAGTTGTTGCTTTCCTCTTTAGTATTCTTACAGAAAAAAAAAATCGAGCACCCTAAAAGAACTCACAAATTTTACTTAAACGGATTGTTGCCGCACACGATGGTGTGGAAAAAAAATGAAAGGAAGGAGGCTGGAACCTAAAATTGATGAGAGTGGCGCGGCTCGTGGTTGTGGGTTGCTGGATCGTGAGGATGTTGGTGATGTCACAGGTGGAACGAATCGTGGTTGTGGGTGGCTACATCATTAACGAGGGTGGAGCGGATTGTGGTCACAACTGGAATGGATCTGGATCGTCGAGAATGGTGGTCGCGGTTGTGATGGATCTAGAGAATATCGCGCGCGGGTGCTGATCGTGATTGTAGCTGTGATGGATCGTGGAGAACGGCTGGAGATCGATGAATCTAGATCGCTGGCGACTGGTGGATCTGGAGAACGGCGCGCGGGTGCTGTCACGGCAGTTGGAAATCAATGAGAGCAGCGCTGTAGATCGTGGAGAGTGGCGCGCGCGGGTTGTGGTTGTGGCTTGGAATGGATCTGAGCGGTTGATGATGTCACGGGTGAAGCAGATCGAGTCAAGTGTAGGGAGTGGTTGGACTGTTGAGAGCGGCGCGGATTTGGAGATTGATGGGAGCGGCTGCAAATTGATACACCAAATTAGTTTTTCAAAAATAATTTTTTTTTCAAAGAAATTAAATAAAAGAATAAAATTAAAAATAAAAGCTATAAACTAAAAGTTGAAATAAGCACTTAAGACACCATAAATCACAGAAGAGCTTTTTTATTAAACACATGGGCAGGTCTTATAACCTACTACAATACATTAAAGGTAGAAATCTTATTGGCTGATAACGCGTGACGCCTTAACCACAAAAATTTCCTTCTACCAAAAATAATTATAGATATTATTTAAACAACCTAAATAAAAACTAAAAATAAAAAATCAACAAAAAATTAAAATAAACATCAAATCCTTTTCGTTCTACCTCCCAAAAAGTGTCTTTTATTTTATGTCTTTGGTGTAACACATTCATTCTTCAATCTTCATAAATGGGCTTCGTAAGAGTTATTTCCTCCACAATATTCACCGAAAAACCTTCATAAAAATGTTTCTGCTTTTACGAATGACCATTAACCTTAAAAATTTTGTTAGAGGTGGACTCAGAATCTCGATCGCACCATATGCAAAAAACATTAAGAATAATAAAAAAGTCCAACCCATCGAGGCGTAATTTATTAGGAAAAGTTTAAGTTTATAATGAAAAAGAAGAACTTTTTGACCAACAGAAAACTCTTTTCTCAAAATCATTTTGTCATGAAATGTCTTCATTATCTCTTTGTAAACTTGTGAACTCTCGTAGGATTAATTTCGAATCTCTTCCAACTCTTGCAGCTGCAACTTCCTTCGTGCTTTCCGCCTCATCCATCCGCATATTACATTGTTTTACCGCCTAATACGCTCGTGTTCAAGCTCTATAAATAAGTGACAAGGCTTCCCAAATACTAAACGGTAAGAAGACATACCTATGGGGGTTTTATATGCGGTGCGATACGCCCATAATGCATCATCAAGTCGCAAGCTCCAATCCTTTCGATTTGGATTAATCGTCTTTTCAAGGATAGAATTGATTTCTCTTTTTGATATCTCAGCTTGTCCGCTTGTTTATGGATGATAGGTAGTAGACACTTGGTGGATAACATGATATCTCTTGAACAAAATCTCCACCATCTGATTACAAAAATGAGTGACTCTATCATTTATCACCGCTCTCGGTACACCAAATGTAGCAAAAATATGAGTCTTGACAAAATCTACAACTTTAACATTGTCAGTCGGGGTGGCTTTAGCCTCTACCCACTTAGAAACATAATCCACGGCTAAAAGAATGTAAACATTGCCAAAAGATTAAGGAAAGGGTCCCATAAAATCTATACCCTACACATCGAATATTTCACACACAAGAATAGGGGTAAGTTACATTTGATTTCTATGACTTAAATTACCTGTCTTTGGACAATTCTTACACAACTTGCAAAACATATATGAATCACAAAACAAAGTAGGCCAAAATAGACCACACTCTAACACCTTAGATGTTGTCCTCTTGGGACCAAAATGACCTCCATATGCATATGAGTGACAAAACTGAAGAATAGAAGGAATTTCATACTCAGATACGCACCTTCTGATGACTTGATCAGAGCAATGTTTCCACAAATACCGGTCATCGCAAACATAGTACTTAGCATCGCTTTTAATCTTATCTTTTTGAGCCCTCGTTAGATCACTATGTAGTATTCTTATAACTAAATAATTGACAATGTTAGCGTACAAAGGAACCATACCTTGAGTTACAAAAAGATGCTCATCTGGGAAATCATCTTTCAAAGGTATTACTTCTTCACTCGAGGTCAATCTACTAAGGTGGTCTGCAACCAAGTTCTCTACTCATTTTTTATCACGGATCTCCAAGTTGAACTCCTGAAGTAGTAAGATCCAGCGGATGAGTCTCGGTTTCGCTTCCTTCTTGGCGAGCAAATATTTAAGAGCTGCATGATCAGAATAAACAATCACTTTAGTACCCAATAAATATAAATAGAACTTTTCTAAAGCAAAAACAATAGCTAAAAGTTATTTTTCAATTGTTGAGTAATTGCACCGAGCACTATCAAGTGTCCTCGAAGCGTAATATATCACATGAGCAGCTCTTCCAACCCTTTGTCCAAGAACAGCACCAACAGCGTAGTTACTAGCATCACACATTATCTCAAAAGGGAGGTTCCAGTCATGTGGCTGTATAATTGGAGATAAAGTTAATAACTCATTGAGCTGATCAAATGCTACCTGGCATGCCTTATCAAAATCAAACGCCACATCTTTTTGAAGTAACTTATATAAAGGTTAAGCTATCTTCGAAAAATCTTTGATAAAGCGTTGATAAAACCTACGTGACCAAGAAAAGAACGAACTTCCCGGATACATGTAGGATAAGGTAAAGATTTAATAACATCTATCGTAGCTTTATCTACCTCAATTCCTTTAGCAAAGACTACATGAACCAAAATAATACCCTAATCTACCATAAAATGACATTTTTCATAATTCAGGACAAGATTTGTTTCGATGCATCTTTCAAGCACTTTCTTCAGATTATATAGACAATCATCAAAAGAATCAGCGTAAACTGTAAAATTTTTTATAAATACCTCTGTGATATTCTCTACATAGTCTGAAAAAATACTGACCATACACCTCTAAAAAGTGACGGGGGTGTTACAAAGACCAAATGACATACATCGGTACGCAAAGGTTCCAAAAGCGCATGTGAAGGTAGTCTTCTCCTAATCTTCAAGCGTAACTGATATCTGATGAAAACCTGAATAGCCATCAAGACAACAAAAGTGAGATTTTCCTGCCAACCTTTTAAGCATCTAATTAATAAAATGAATGGGAAAATGATCCTTCCTAGTGAGTGAATTAAGCTTTCTAAAATCAATACAAACCCTCTACCCATTTTGAACTCGGGTGGATACTAACTTACCATCGGGACTTTCAACAATTGTTATACCAATTTTCTTTGGCACCACTTGTACCAAACTTACCCATTTGCTATCCGAAATTGGATAAATTATACCTGCATCAAGAAGTTTCAAAACTTCTTTCTTCACCACTTCTATCATAAGTGGATTCAAACAACGTTGAGCTTGTATCGAAGGTTTGGCATCTTCCTCCAGCAGTATTCGATGCATGCATGTGCATGGGCTTATCCCTTTGATATAAATAATTGTCCATCCAATAGCCTTTTTGCAATCCTTCAGCACTTTCATAAGCTTGTCTTCTTCTAAAGCACTAAGCTTTGAAGAGATAATCACCGGAATTGTCTCACCATCTCCTAAAAACAGGTACTTTAGATGACTTGGCAATAGTTTAAGCTCTATTTTCGGTGCCTGCAAAATAGATGGAAGAAGTTTTACATGAGAGGTAGGTAATTCAATATAAGACACATTAGGAGTTAAAGTTCTCAAAGAATTTAATTCAAAGATTATCTCTCGTAATGCAAAATTTAAAACAAACGCTCTTTCATCCTTTTGCAATCCTTTGATGTACAAGCTGTTGTTTCAAGTAGTTACCAAAGAATCTTCAACGTCCAAATAAAAAATGTCATGCACTAAAGGATCAATAACATCCACAAAAAATACCGACTGTTCTTCCCTAGGATATTTCATGGCCTCATTCATATTGAACTCTATAACCTTTCCTCAAACTCCATAGTAAGAGACTTTTTTATATACATCCATTTTAGTCCTAACATCTTAAGAAAGGCATTCCTAGCGAAATTATAACAGAAATTAGAAGAGTTATCCTCTTCCATATCAAGTACATAAAACTCAAAGCAGAAAAAGTAACTCATTAACTTGTACTAAGACATCTTTTACTACCCCATCAGGAAATGCATTAGACCAATCAGCTAGTTGAATTATCACGCCAGTTTCTATAAAAAAACCAACATTCAAAGATGAATAAATAGAACGAGGCATGATATTAATAGAAGCTCCTAGATCTAACATAGCCTTCTCAACTCTAACACTACCAAATTTGCAAGGGATAGTAAACATACTTGGATCCTTGCACTTTGGAGGTAGTTTCTTTTGGAGAACGATAGAAACATTCTCCCCTATATGAACTCTTTCATCTCTTCTCAACTTCCTCTTGGAGGTGCAAAGTTCCTTAAGAAATTTAGCATAACGAGGTATTTGTTTTATAGCATTTAATAAAGGAATATTTACCTTAACCTTGCGAAATGTCTCAAGGATGTCTCTCTCTTATTCTTCCTTATTGGATTTTGCAAACCGACTTGGAAACAGATGAGGTATCACTACAGGTAGGGGTTTCGCTTTGTTGGGTTGCGCATCTTGAGATTAAGGCATCAATTTCTCATTCTCAAGCTTATCTTCTAAACACTTTGTCACTTTCTTGCTAGGCTCTTGCAACTCCTTCCCACTTCTAAGGATGACAGCACTGACATTTTGCTTTGGATTTACCTCCGGTTGTGAAGGTAATCTCCCTGATACTTGAGAGTCTAAGCGGCTCACTGTAGTCGCTAGTTGGGTCACTTGGTTCTCCAAATTCTAAATGCTTGTTGTAGTTGCCTGCTGAAATTGTTGAGTGTTAGTTGTAAGTGATTTAACAATTTCTTCAAGAGACATACATGACTTGGATTTGACTAAGGAGGAACCAGTTGAAATTGTTGTCTTGGTGGGTATTGTTGTAGAAATCCCGACGGCCTAACTCCATAGTTGAAGCTGGGATGATCCTTCCATCCTGGGTTATACGTTTATGCATAAAGATCATATCTCCTCTGCGGCATGCCTGGAAATCCTCTAACTACATTGGCTTATTCGAAGGGTTCTTCTTGAAGTGTAGGACACATATCAGTTGAATGACCCATATTGAAACAAATGCCACATGTCTTCACCTATTGCACATTACCTACAACAAACTTTTCCACAAGAGAAGTAAGTTTATCTAAACGTTGATCAATAGAAGAAGTATTTACCTCATTCATTTTCCTTAAAGTGAGATCTTGTCTGTTGCCAAATTGTTGCGCATTGGCAGCCATGTTTGAGATAAACTCTTTTGCTTGAGTAAGGGTCTTGTTCACTAATACACCTTCACTAGCAGCTTCTATCATACTCTTATCCATCAATGACAGTCCTTCGTAAAAGTATTGAATTAGAAGTTTATCAAAAATCTGATGCTGAGGACAACTGCCACACAATTGTTTGAATCGCTCTCAATACTCTTACAAAGTCTCCCCAGGAAGTTTTCTGATCCCACAAATGTCTTTTCTGATGTTGGCAGCTTTTGAAGCAGGAAAATACTTCTCAAGGAACTACTTCTTCAAACCATTCCACGTTGTAATAGATCTAGGAGGCAAGTAATACAACCAATCTTTAGCTAGCCCATCTAAAGAGAAAGGAAAAACACGCAGCTTAATCTGCTCTTCAGTCACACCTTGAGGCCTCATGCTTGAACACACAACATGAAACTCCTTGAGATGTTTATAAGGATCTTCACCTGCAAAACCGTGAAACTTGGGTAATAAATGAATAAGACCATATTTTAATTTAAAATTTACCTCTAGGTCTGCATATTGAATACAGAGTGGTTGTTGATTCAAATCTGGTTCAGCTAACTCTCTAAGAGTTCTTTCTGCAGGTGCAGCTCTATCCATCACTTGTTCTTCTGAATCGCTAGATGATTTAACCAAATCAAGCACTATATCTGTTTCAAAAAGAAAAGGCAACGAGGATCGTTGCTTATCTCGCTTGGTTTGTTGTCTCAGCCGGCGGGCTGTCTTCTCAATTTTAGGATCGAACGAAAGTGCACCTATACGAGAAGAATGAACTATAAACCAAGTAAAACGTAAAAAGAATTAAATAAATTACATTAGGCCCTAGCAACGGCTCAAAAATTTGATGGGTGTCGAAGCCAGCAAATATAAAAACCTACTCTAAACAAGATTTTGTATAGTGATTGAGTAAGGTCGTGTCCACAGAGACTGGTAATTATTAAATCTTTTTTAAAATAAAAATGTTAAATTGGGGGATTGTTGACAATAATAAAAATCAAATTAAAAATATTTTGAATGCAAATTAAAAGTGTAATTCAAAATGGGAAAACTATAGTTGAAGGAATTAACTCAGTTTTGATTCGACTACTGATCATTGATACAATTGCAAACCATTACCGCTTAAAAATAGATCGGTTATAGCTACTGAGACACTCTAATAGCCAATCTCTCCTTAATTAGTCGATAACCAAGGTACGACGATTGATTATTTCCTAATCAATAAAAACCCTAAAACAATCATAGATTTAATCAATTGACAACCCGAAAATTAAAAAGACCCAAATCCTAATTAACAAACACATACGATTGTTCATTTAAATTAGATTGTTTATTCTCATAACATAATGTACTGTTATGTTATTTGCCACAAACATAAAAATCTTCATACGATGAATCTTTCAATTGGTAGTAGATTAAGTTGATAATTAAATAGCGGCCAATTATCTAATTAACAAACATAATCATGACAATAATTCAAAGAATAAACAAATACCCAAAAAGTATTAAAACAATTAAAAGCACAAGAAAGATCTCACAGTATTGGTGAATCAAAGCTTCATTAACCTTCAACTAGAAAAATGAGTTTAGTTCCTCATGGAGAAAAGAGAAAACTCTAAAAAAAATAAAAAATAAAAATAACTAATAATCCAAAAATCTTCCTATTCCTTCTTTTTTCCCCTTTTTATAGTTTTTCTTCAAAAGTATAAAAATACTAATATCTAAAATATTATTTAAAATTTAAATTCAAAATTAAAAGAATAACAAAAAGATAAAACACGTTCAAATAAAAATTTTAAGTCCACAAATGATTGACAAAGACGCGCCCACGCCTTTATCAACAAACTTCTTTTGAAATCGAGAAATTTCTCCGGGAAGTCAATTCATCCTCAAACATCATCTTGTAACTCAATTTAGCACTAATCAATAGAATTGCACCTATAAAATATAAAGCACAAGTAAATCACAATTATTAAGTGAAAAACATTGATATTAAAAGGAGTAAGTAATGCAAAACTAGTGCATGAAATGCACTATAACAAAGGCCCCGTTGTACCAAAAAAAAAAGAAAAAAGAACAAACATGCAGAGAGTTCATCATATTTTCAAGGGTTCAATCATAATCTTTATCTTATCATCTGAATGTTTTACAGCTGCAGCTAAACAAAATCACTTGAATATAAGCCCAGGCTATTCTTTTTCACCCATCGGGAACTCAACATGGCGGTCGCTGTCCGGCCTCAATGCCTTCAGATTTTATCAACAAAGTAATGGAGCAACTATTACATTGTTGTTTTTCCAGCCAGGATCCCAGAGAAAACTGTAGTGTGGACTGGTAATCGAGACAATCCGCCAATCTCCAACAACGCTACCCTAATCTTCAATTTTGAGGGGAAAATTGTCCTGTGTTCAAGAGAACAAGGCCAAGATTCTATAATCGTCGACGATTCTCAATCTACATCTTCTGCATCCATGCTTGATTTTGGCAACTTTGTTCTTTACAATTCTGATAAAAAAGTAATATAGCAAACGTTTGAGCATCCGACTGATACCCTTTTGTCAACTCAACGTCTGTTAGCAGGGACAGAGTTGGTTTTTAGGATTTCAGAAACTGACCCTTGGACAGCGAAATTCTAGCTTAAGATGCAACATGATGGACATTTGGTACAATATCTGATAAATACTCTGAACACAGGGTCGTATGCATAATTGGCATCTGGTACAAATGGATATGGTGATAATGTGAGCCTAAATGTCGATGAAAACAATTTTCTTTTCCTGCTGTATACAACTGGATTTAATATTAGAAATTTGACAAAAAGAGAAAATCTAACACAAGGGATGATGTATTTGATGAAAATTGATTCAGATGGCATATTGAGATTGTACTCTTATGATTTGAGGAGGAAAAATAGTACATGGTTAAAGGCATGGTTATCGACAAATGAAAAATGTGACCCTATTGGTTTTTGAGGGTTTAACAACTTATTGTTGGATTTTTTTATCTAACATTGTTGGATCTTTAATCTAATGTTAGGCTTATATGTGAGTAATTATATATTGCGAACTGTCATATAAGATTAAGCCCAATTAAAAGTGATTTATTAAGGTTTTCAGTATCATGAACTTTAATGCATCTAATAGGGTGTGGGCCTTTAATGTCTACAGATCCAATAATATTCTAATTCTATGATGGGCAGAATTAAGAATACCTAATGAAAACATGAAATAGTTATTTATATAAATGGTCATGGTTTTCAGGTCACATGTATTTTTTCAATTCTTTCTGACATTCCATCTTCAGAGAGAGAGAGTGTGAAGAAACTTAAAGGAATCTCTAGGAGAACATGTAGATTCAGAAGGCCAACCATACAACCTTGGAGAAAAATTAAGCATTACGGATTCAAGTATGCTTCTGCATATTTTTCTTATTGATTCTTAGTGATACAACATGAATATTCCAGGGTTATAAGTGATGGTTTTCACTAAAAGTTTTCATACCCCAACAAGTGGTATCAAAACCAGTTCGCGTTTGAATCATTGAGAATCAAATTTATTTTTTATTAATGATTAAATATTTGGTGTTATCGAATTTAATAATACCAGAATTATTAAAATTATTAAATTTTAAGAACAAATTTGTTGTGTTTTTTTTCTTAAATTAGATTCGGAAATACATATAATAATATTTAGAAAAATTAGAATTCAAGAAAAAAAGGTTGTTGAGGTTGCAATCGGTGGCACCAAAGCCACTACCGACTTTTCAGCAAGGCGTGGCCCAATTGAGACACCTTCAAGCAAGCCGCAGCCATCACCAGTAAAGTGACGGCTGTCAAGAAACAAAAAAAACATCTTTTTTTTTTAGGACTACACCAATTGCAGCTATTGCCACCGCAAGAGTTGGGGAGAGGCATAACCGTTTGGCATGCCAGCAGCATGTCGCGGCCACAGGCTGTGACAGAAGGAGTGTTTCGCCGCTGCATTAAGAATCAAATTAAAAAAAAAGGAAAGTGGATAACTGTATGAAATGAGAGTTATCATAGCACTTTTGGACTTAAATCAAGATTACTTATAGAGTAAATGACATGTTCTTATGGCATTTTAGTTAAATTTTGCATAATCATCTATTTTAGTTTATTTTCAATAAATTAGGTTATTTTAAAATAAATTATGTGCTTAGACCATATGCTTAATTGTAGGCAACTGAAAGTACAATTTTCAAGGAAGGAATGCTGTACAACAGGCTTGCAAGAATGAGGAAAAACTTGGCTACAGAAAAACGTAAACAAGCTTGGAACAGTGCAGATGTTGTACCAACTATTGTTGTAGCAATCCTGGAGAAACAAAAGAGATAATTTTGCGCGAATCTAAAAAGAAAAGATGCAATCTAAAGTTTCCAAATATGGAGGATTCATGTCATAAAGAAGTTGGTTGCCCTAATTTGCAACTATAAAAAGACGCAAACACATAAGAAAAGGAAAGAGCCATCAACCGAGAGAAATAACTAAGAAAAAAAAAAGAAAACAAGAAAGAAAAGGAAATTCCCAGGGCTGAAAAGAATATTGCAGGCGAAAGGAAGAAGAAATCAAGAATTTAAAAGGGCCACTCGTCTCTACCTTTATTCTACTTGTATATGATGGCTAAGACTATTTTCATTTATGTTTTATCACAAATCATGAATTAAATTCATTTGTGGTTGAGTGATAAACAAGCTTGATGGTTGATTGACTGATTTTATGAGTTGCTACATGATTGCTATAGCATTTTGTTTTAATAATACTTATTTCAATTCACTATTTTGGCTGACCACTCATTTAATGATACTAGCTAAGAGAGAGGCTAAAAAATACCCGTTTTAGTGGAACATATCAGAATAATAGATGGTTTTAGATTAGGTTTCCCAAGTTGAGTTAAACGCAATTTGAATAAGGTCATGCTTAATCTAAAACTAGTGATGAACTAGACATAGAGATTCACCTTGTGGGGTATTAGAAACCTTGATCACATAATATTATATCTTATGATAGCACAACAACTAGTCATTGTTAGGTTACATATAGATATAAGAATTCTAACAGGCGACAACTGAGGATGCATTAGAGTTCCTTCAAGTGCTGTAGTAATTGCTGTAGCAATGGTACTGTAACAAAAAAATAGTCAATGCCATTAAGTGAGTTAATTCACTCAACTACATTATTTGTATTAGTTATATTCTTATTTGAGACATGACAATTTATTTTTATTGCATTATGTTTCTTGTTATTTAGATTACTTAGTTTAATTAGTTGACAAAAAAGTTAAATTTAATTGAATTTGCACCATATTAATTGTTGTAACAGCTCTGATAGCATCAATCCCTGTGGAGACGATACTCGAATACTCATCATTATATTACTTGTTGTGTACACTTGTGCACTGACACCCACTTTATAATAGATTAATCCAACATCACGAAAGTAAGCCACAGCCTTGTGGCCGCGGTAGATAGTGTGGTATGGCAAATAAAAAGAAGAAGAAAAAAAATTTAGGATTTATGATTTAGGGTTGGTCTGGACCAATGTAGTCTAAAACCGATCAGTGATCTAAACCAATCAAAGTTTGACCCGTCAACCATTGACTGGTCAAACTTTGACTTTGACCTAATTTTTTAAAATTTTTTTGGTATTTTTTTATGCAATTTTAAATTCAAATATTGATGGGTTTATATGTATGTTGAGATAAATTAATTTAAACAACATATCACCAAAGTAACCTCTCTTGTGGAAATTAATTTATCTTATAATATAAACGGTTTTTGTATATATAATTTCTGTAAATATTGATCGGCCCAAAGGAAGGTTCATATTTAATAGAATTACATATGCACCTGTAGTAATAAACACGTGATGATAATTCGGTTTTGCATGTGAACAATAAATCGGCCTAAAAGAAGATTCATTATTTGACTTATTCTTATTATTAGTGTTTATTTACTGCACCAAGATATCACTTACAAGTTAATATGCTGTCCAAAAATGAAATATTAATAGAGTGTTCTATATTTTGAGATGGGGTTTACCTTTATTTGAATTTACTTTTGTTTTAAGACTAATTTAAGTTTGTTTTGTTTGTTTGTTGTTTTCTGTTCAGTTATGTGTGCTGTTAATATTACTGCCAAAATTAATTCTATTCATATGCTAAATGGCTCTAACTTCAAATCATAGTACGTGGACCTCTCAATAGTTCTCGCAGTCATGGATCTTAACCTTGCATTAAGGGTTGATTCTCTCTTACCTCTTACGGATAAAAGTACCCCTAATGATAAAGGGCAAAATAAATTAAGGTGGGAGAGATCAAATCACATGTGTATCATGATCATGAAGAAAGTGATTCCAAAAGCATTTAGGGGCTCAATAACTGAAAAAGCAACTATAACTAAAGAGTTTCTTACATAAATTGAATAGAGGTTTGTTAAGAATGAAAAGATTGAAATTGATACGCTCTTGACAAGCCTAATTTCAATGAGTTATATAAGTAAAGGCAATATTAGAGCGTACATCATGGAGATGTCTCATTTTGTTTCTAAGTTAAGAGCACTTAAGTTTGAACTCTCCGATGACTTACTAGTGCATTTGGTTTTAATATCCTTACCAATACAATTTAACCAGTTTTAAGTGAGCTGTAATTGTCAGAAAGAGACTTGATCTCTAAATGAGCTCATCTCACACTGTGTTCAGGAAGAGGATAAGCTAAAGAAAGATAAGGCAGAAAGTACTCACCTAGCCTCTACCTTTAAAGGCAAGAATAAGGGCAATAAAAGGAAGAAGGATAAAGAAGTTGCATATACAACATCTGAAAAGAAACAACAAAAGAAACCAGGTGATTTAGAAGATACTGGTTGTTTCTTTTATGGGGCTGAAGGGCATAAGAAGAAGCACTGCACTAATTATCATGCATGACGTGCTAAGAAATGTATGTTTATTAGTTTGGTTTGTTCTAAGGTTAATTTAAGTTATTACTTAGACACACGTGGTGAATAGATTCTGGTGCAACCACTCACATCAGTGCGTCTATTTAGGGTTGCCTAAGTTCTGCTACTATGTGATGGTGAAAGATACATCTATGTGGGCGATGGCAAGACAGTTAAAGTTGAAGCAATTAAAAAATATAGATTATTATTAAAGACCAAAATTTTATTTGGATCTAGATGAAATATTTATTTTTTTGACTTTTAGGCGAAATTTGATTTGTATTTCGACTTTGGAAAAATCTGGTTATTTTTGTTCATTTAGGAACAAAAAATTCAATTTGTTTTATGATTCAAAATTAGTTGGTTCCGGTTCTTTGTCAGACAATGATAATATTTATTTGATTGATATGATTTCTTTATTTAATGAATCCTTACAATTAAGTACACAAGGTTTAAAGAGAAAATTAAACAATGAGAATTTGGCTGCGTTATGGCATAAAAGATTGATCATATTTTTAGACAAAAAATAGAGAGACTTGTGTCAGACGAAATTCTCAACCCTTTAGATTTTATAGATTTTGATATATATGTTATCTGTATCAAGGGGAAACAAACCAATAAAAAGAGATTTGAAGCCAACAAAACTCTAGATGTCTTCGAACTTATACATATGGACATTTGTGGATCAGTCTCTGCACCTGTTTGGAATTATCAATAATATTTTATGACATTCATAGATGATTTTTTTAGATATGGCTACATATATCTCCTCTATGAAAAGTCACAGACCTTGGATATATTTAAAAACTTTAAGGTTGAAGTTGAGAACCAACTTACAAAAGAATTAAAAACATCAAATCTAACTGTGGTGGTGAACATTATGGCAGATATGACGATTCAGGTAAACAACATCCAAGACCATTTACTAAATTCCTAAAGGATAATATCGTCCCCACAAAGACACACTATCTTTGGTTCACTCACTATAAATAGTATTGTAGAAAGACGAAATAAGACGCTTAAGGACATAGTTAGCAGTATGATTTGTCATTCTACCTTACTAGAATCACTCTGAGGAAAAGCACTTAAGCCTACAGTGTATATCTTTAACAAAATTTCAACTAAAGTGACTAACAAAACTTCTTATGACCTTTGGATAGGTAAGAAGCCTAGTTTAAAGCACTTCCATGTTTGGGGATATCTAGTTGAAGAAAGGCCTTATAAACTTAATGAGAAAAAACTAGACTCAAGAATGATGAGTTACTATTTTATTGGATACTTAAAATGATCCAAGGAGTACAAGTTTGATGATTCCACAGTTAAGTCGATTATCAGGTCTGAAAATGCTTCGTTCTTTAAGGATGTCATGTTTGCGGGAGGAGATACAGTTAGGGACTTTGTCTTTAAAGAACTTATACTTTGTCTTTACAAAGTAGATATATAGGTATTATTGGCATTGATCAAGGTTTCATTCCTCACTTTATTCAAGACACAACAATTCAAGATCATGTTGGAAAACTCCCCATACAAGAAGTTATTTCAGAGGTACAAACTCTATCACTTTAAAAACCTATACCATTAAGGAGATCCACCAGAGAAATGAGAAGTACAGTGCTACATGACTATATTGTATTTCTCGAAGAACATAAGATAGACATTGGCATAAAGTAAGATGATCCGATCAATTTCCATTGAGCTATGGAAAGTTCTAACTCTCAAAAGTGGATTAATGCCATGAATGAGGAGACGAAGTCCATGAAAGACAATGACGTATGGGATCTTGTCCCATTGCCATAAGGTACGAAAGCTATTGGTTGGAAATGGATATTTAAAACTAGAAGGGATTTGAAAGGTAATGTGGAGAGGTATAAGGCGCGTCTAGTCGCAAAGAGTTTTACGCAAAAAGAAGGCATCGACTATAAAGAGACTTTTTCTCCAATTCCTTCAAAAGACTCTTTCAGGATTATAATGGCATTAGTGGCGCATTTCGACTTCAAGTTACATCAAATGGATGTAAAGATGACGTTTCTTAATGGCGACATTGATGAGACAATCTATATGGTGCAGGTAGAAAACTTTGTGTTAGGAAACCCAAAAAATATGGTTTATAAATTTAAAAAATCGATCTATGCACTCAAGCAAGTATCATGACAATGATATTTCAAGTTTCATCAAGTGATCATCTCATTTGATTTCGAGATAAATTTGGTCGATGATTGTATATACCATAAGTTCTATAGGAGTAAGTATATTTTTCTGGTTTTATATGTCGATGGCATTTTTCTTGCCAATAGAGATATAGGCTTGTTGCACGATACTAAGAGATTTCTAGCTAAGAACTTTGAAATGAAAGATCTTGGTGATGCCTCTTTTGTATTAGACATACAGATACACTTGGATCGCTTCCGTTGTATTCTCGGATTATCACAAAAAAGCTATATCGAGACAGTTCTCAAGAGATATGGCATGCAAGATTGCAGATCAAGTGATACCTCTATTACTAAAGGAGATAGGTTTAGTCTCAATTAGTGTCCAAAAAATAATTTTGAAAAGAAAGAAATGCAAAAGATCCCATATGGGTCAATAGGAGGAAGTCTGATGTATGCTTAGGCTTGTACGCGACCGGATATTGCATATATTACAAGAATGTTAAGTAGATATCTAAGTAATCCAATAGTATACCATTAGAAAGTAGCTAAACGCGTCTTACGGTATTTATAAAGAACAAAAGAATACATACTTATATATCGAAAGTCGAATAACTTTAAGGTTGTTGGGTATACAGACTCTGATTTTTCTAGATGCCAAGCTAGTTGGGAGTGCTATCTTTTGGAAAAGTACTAAACGGTCTCTTATAACCTCTTCTCTAATGGCAGCGGAGTTTATAACATGTTACAAGGCATCCAATCACGAAATATAGCCTATAGAATTTTTGTCATAGGGTTGCGTATAATAGATGGTGTTGATAGACAACTTAAGTTATTTTGTGACAATGAGCAATATTGTATTCCAATAACAGGAGTAGCTCAACGAAGTCGAAGTATATAAACATCAAGTTCCTATTTATTAAAGAAAATGTTTAGAGTGGACAGTTGTCTATGAGCACACGTCCAAGACAGCTCCATGATTGTAGATCTTCTACTAAGGATCGCCACCTAAGATGTTTCATGAGCACACTACTCGTATGGATGTCATGTCATTTAAAGATATTTAATTTTAGTATGAGTCTATGATTTTAAATGCTCTTATAATATAGACATTTTCATTTATTTCATTTCTGGATATTTCAAGTTATTTTCTACAAAATAAAGTTTTAGTTTATTAACACCCTAACTTTAGTATGGTTTGATCTCAACAAGATTTAAGGTGGACTAGTTGGAAATAGGCATGTTAAGATCACATTGCATGAAATTTTCATGTTGCACATCCACATCATGATCCATGTCATTTAGTTGTATTGGCATAGTAACCATTGAGGGTTGAGTTACGATAGTTGTAGTTGAAGGCCCTTTGATCCTATGTTGTTCGATTGATGGACTGAATTGATTATAGATACATTTCGATAATAACAGTAAGGTTGAGCTCATACAATTATTTTTTGCAAAATATAATCATAAGGTTACACATATAACCTAAGTGGGAGATTGTTTGATTTTTTATCTAACATTGTTGGATTCTTAATCTAACGTTGGGTTTATATGTGAATAATTATATATTGTAGATTGTCATATAAGATTAAACCCAATTAAAAGTGATCTATTAAAGTTTTCAGTATTATGATCTTTAATATATCTAATAGTTTGTTGGTTTTTCATGTGTAGAGATCCAATAGTATTATAATTCTATGATGGACAAAATTAGGAATATCTAATGACAACAGAAAATAATTGTCTATATAAGTGGTCATGATCCGTAGGTCAGATGTATCTTTTTCATTTTTTTTGACATTCCATCTTTTTCAATTATGTGAATAATTATATATTGTAGATTGTCATATAAGATTAAACCCAATTAAAAGTGATCTATTAAAGTTTTCAGTATTATGATCTTTAATATATCTAATAGTTTGTTGGTCTTTCATGTGTAGAGATCCAATAGTATTATAATTCTATGATGGACAAAATTAGGAATATCTAATGACAACAGAAAATAATTGTCTATATAAGTGGTCATGATCCGTAGGTCAGATGTATCTTTTTCATTTTTTTTGACATTCCATCTTTAGAGAGAGAACGTAGAGAAACTTGAAGGATTCGCTAAGACAACGTGTAGATCTAGAAGGCTAACCATATAACCTTAGAGAAGAATTAAACAATATGGATTTAGGTGCTCTTCCACATATTTTTCTTATTGATTCTTAATAATATAACATAAATCTTTCTGAGTTATAGGCGATAGTTTTTACCAAAAGCTTTCTTACCCCATCACTTACGTGTTCTGAACGATCAGATTCTTGCTTGCATATGTCTTCCAGGATTTGTTCCAATTAGCCAAGGCAATTGGACTTCTGGTTGGAAACGGAATTACACAGTAGAAAGCTACGGGAACAAAGCCATTCGAGAACTGGAGAACACTAGATGGGAAGATGTTTCGTACTATGTTCTGTCGGAAACAACCAAAGAGAAGTGCAAACTAGCATGTTTGGAGGACTGTAATTGTGAAGCAGCGCTATATAAAGATGAGAAATGCAAAATGCAAAGGCTTCCTTTGAGATTTGGTAAAAGGAACCTGCGTGGTTCAGAAATTACTTTCGTAAAAGTCGATGATGCAACTTCATCATCTCCTCAAGCGCCATTTTCTAGAGAAGGCAATAGGAAAGAACATTGGAAAAACATCATCATCAATTGTTTATTTGTTGTTGTTTGTCATTCTTAACAACCAAATTGAGTTGAAAAGAATGGGAATTGCTCGCGATATTGCTAGAGGAATCTTGTACCTACATGATGAATGCGAGACTCAGATCATCCATTGTGACATAAAGCCGCAGAATATACTCATGGATGAGAATAGGTGTGCTAAAATTTCAGACTTTGGATTGGCAAAGTTGATGAAGCCAGACCAGACTAGAACATTTACGGGAATCAGAGGAAAAAGGGGGTATGTTGCACCAGAATGGCACCGCAATCTGCCCATTTCTGTAAAAGCAGATGTTTACAGCTTTGGAGTTATGTTGCTATAGATCATCTGTCTTCAAAGATGCTTGGATCAGAATCTTCCTGATCAAGTTATTCTCAAAGAATGGGTTTACCAGTGTTTCGAGGATGGTAACCTTGGCCAACTAGTTGAGGGTGAAGAGGTTGATCAAAGACAATTGGAGAGGATGATCAAAGTTGCAATCTGGGGCATTCTTGATGAGCTATCGTTCCGCCAATCGATGAAAAAGGTTTTACTTATGCTGGAAGGATTTGTGGAAATCCCAATTCCTCCCAATCCACTTCTTTTCTTAGTGCCATCAAGGCAAAGTTATGTTTGCATAGCTAGAGTTATACATTCATGAAAAGTAGTTTTCTTGTTTACAATATCCCTTTTCTTATTATATCTTTTTAAGTGAGATTGATTGATCGAAATGATTGAAGGACATGCTCTTATTATAGCTGGAATAAAATTAAATTGCAGGAAAAAAAATCATACTTAAACCTTTGCATGACACAGTAAAATCTAACAAGTGATTCCATTCATCTGTCTAGTTTTTCATCTATCCCCTACATATATACAAAATCTCTGTCTCCAGTGCCTTCAACGGAGGGCTGAGAAAATTTCAGAGCTCTAGAGCAATCCTAAAAGTTCTTGCCGTAGATTTTACTTTCATATTTGTTTAAGCTGATTTATTTTGACAAAGACTTGAGAGATGAACTGGTCTTGCATGCTACTTAAATTTTATGTGCCAGCCGTGTTCCCAGGGTAATTATAAGCTTTAAGTTTTCAACCACTCACATGGACAACATTCAAATTCAAAGATTTTGGGATTTTTTAATTTTCTTGTTTTCATTTTTTATTTTTTGTTTTTTGGACTTACCTTGACCATGTATTATTGCTTGAATAGATAGGACTATAAACTGCCAAAACAATCTACAAGTTGATTTACCTTGTGTTGTGAATGGAAAAAATAACTCTGGCCCGTTTGATTAATTAATTATCCAAAAATGCTGGTAAGTCTAAAACTTATGCGTGCATTGACAAATAAATTATTGCTGAAAATCATTTAGGCCACCCATGACCTGGAGAAAGTCTATGGTACATCACAGATAATACAACCAACAATTAAATGTGTGACATGTATAGTTAAATTTAATATAGCTGTCACTTATTTTTTCAAATAACAAATGGTATAATAATATCATTTGCTTATTGTGTAGCTGACGTGAAACTCTGATTTACTCTAAAATTTCTCCACGACCTCATATCTCCTAAAAGTTTCTTCACCATAAAAATGACAATAAAGATTACATGATTTGATTGAGTTACCAAATTTAAAACTAAGTTCGAAAATGAAAATGTATATATGAATGAAAAACATGTACACCAACAATTATCGATTCTCCTGAGAGACCAAAATTATGTATTCTGTAAAGCATTTTTGTTTGATAGCATGATTTAGTATTATGTTGTAATTATATGTCTACACATAACATGATTGATTGAGTAATGAGATGTGACTGTCAATCACCATATGCGTAGCTTTCCCATTACGTGCTCTATGCATGCGTTTCAAGAGTTAGATTGATATGCTCGTGCAATGACATTATTTCTACCAAGTATGAAAGGTTTTTTCCTCACTCTACACACACGATGATAATCCTAGTGAGTATGATAATTATTTCCCTAAGAATTATTTGGTACAATTTTGTCATCTATGTAAATATGATGTCATGTTTGCTTATGTATTATATTCAATGTAAAGTTACGTCTTATGATTATATATAAGCATTACTTTATTTTTATATATAAATTATATTCACTCATTGAGATGCAAGTTCAGTATTTTCCTATTTACCCCATTTCTCCCAAGTTTTCACATGATTTTGTGCAATTTAATTTTTCAATCAATTGAGGTTAGGTCACAACATATATTGCTGCATGACTTGCATTTTGAGCACTTATAGGTTGATATGTATATATATTTAAGATATATTGAGATGTAAAACGTGCGCATTTAGAATGTGTTTTATATATATATTCATGGATTAAGTCTTGTTATGAGCTTTAGAAATAAGCATGAAACAAGTAATACAGTAATACAGTGTCTGTCATACGATTCGTATTGGATGGGACGCTATTCGCCTTGGATCCGACAGAAGGGTCAAGACCGGTCATGTTAGTAGTAGCCACACCGGTCAGTGATTTTTTGTTACAATTTCTTTTGGGTTTCACAAGATTATTACGCGAACTTTCTGATTTTCACTTTAATCCAAATTCTGGAATATTTTATTTATTCTTTAACGTATTTCGTAATATTTTGGTATTTATGGCATATGAATACCAAAATACTTTTCGTCGAATTTTAACAGAATTATATCATTTGAAATTCGAAGTTCAAATGAAATATTTCCTAATTTTAGAAAACCTTTAGAATTTGTATATTTTAATATGGTTGGACTTTGCTGCTTTTTATTTATTTAATGTTCATTTAAAATCTATTATTCTTTGATACAATAAATTCCTTGACACCCTAAAGCCAAAATGACCTTATCAAGCAAACGATAGTCAATAATAGATGTCGAAAAAAGACGTGGTGCAAAATTAACGTTGTGAAGTCTTGGTCTACATAAGACTTTTGCTAAGATTTTTGCTCGATGATTTTTTTTTTCTCCCCTTCCATACGCTGAATGCAAGCATGATTGCATTTGTCGGTCAAACCTAGATGACTTGCATAGTACGTTTGATCATTTTTTTTTTCTGTACAGGATATGTGCCCAAGACTCAAGCGTCTGATCTTAATTATTCTTCCATTAAACAAGAGAAAGCATAGCTAAACCAATATTGTTTTGTAAATCCCAAACTGACACGAGCAAACAAGACTTATTGAGCAATGTTCCAAGAGACATACATTAAAGTCATTTTCCCTATATGTGAATCCCTAGACATAAGGTCGCTGGGGCGATAGGAGCTCTTTCTCCTTTCCAGAGACAGGGATGATACTTGGCATGAAATTTTATTTACTGAAATTAACATTTTTCGTTAAAGTCAAACTACAATCAGAAGATGGCCCATACATTTTATGTAACTTTTATACGTACGCACGTACATTTTAGTGCCCCTGGATTTGATCGAGTGAGTTTTAATATATTATTTTAGCTGACCACCGAATTTGTGGAGGTAGACAGTGACGGATTCATGAGTGTCCAGTGTAGCAAAAAGAAAATTGTTTATAAATGTCTTTAAAATTCCAAAAATGGCACTCTAGTTATAAATTCTTTTCTTAAATTTTTTTAGCAATAATGCTAAAGTCACAACTTAATTCTCAATACTATGTTTTGATTATCTATTAGGTGATGAATTCTATAACTTATAAAGTTATTATTGTACCATCCAATAAATAAATGTCATATGTGTTGCGACTCAATTTAGAATTAAATTAAATCCCTTGGCATTACTCACTTTTTAAACAATCACTACCTAACCCTTTCACTAGTGGTCCATTTTCTCAAGTTATTCTCTCAATCAAGGTACGAAATTCTATTGCTTTCAGCAGCAAAATTTACAAGTTTAATAGTATGTTTGTATTTGATTTGTATTTCTATTTCTAGTCTTTCTTTTTGTTCTAGTATACACATTTCTAAGTGAGGCTCCCTGATGTCCCTCTTGTTATGTATTTTTTTTATCTTATGAAAATTCATATTCATTTTAAAATATAATCTTTTAATTTTTCATTTAGCATTGGGTACTATTCAGTTTTGGGTCTACCCTAAAGGTAGCATAAAAAAAATTATTTCAGTTTTATCCACCCCACTTCTTTTTCTTTTTTGAGAAAAAAATATTTGTTAGGATTGTCCTGCACAATAAATGTGAATTGAGTTCATTTTCAAAAGGGCTTGAATTGAAATAGTTGGGAGCAACATATTGGTGAAATTCTTTATTGCTAGAAAAAGAGGAGCCATAACAATTAAGGTCTATACTTATGTTGCTTAGATTGAACAGGAAAAATAGAATCATCTTAGAAAACAAGAAATCGTTCTTCCAAAAAATATTTCTGCCATATGAATTATGCCAAATTAATTAAGAATAATAATAATCTATAAAAAAAATTTCAAAATCAAAATATAATTATGTATAAATAGTGATTAATTAAAATTAATTGATAATTAAATAATATAAAATATCAACTCATTGAATTATTTTAGAATTTGTACCAAATACATTTTACATTTTGAATTTCTGCCAAATTTATTTATATGTCATTCACAAAGGAGAAAAGACACCGAGACCCTCAAGGTTTGTATAGTCACATAGGCCCCTTATTTTTAAAAATAGTCAAACGAATCCTTTTTAACTATTATGTCTGCCCTTTGACTATATTCAAAATTTTTATAATATAGACAAATACAATGTTAAGATAATATAGTAAATGAAATAACATTTGAATAAAAATATAATATTAGAATAAATAAAATTAATAAAATAATATGTGTACTATGCAAATTCTTTTAATATTAAAGTAACATAAATTTTCCCTAACAAATTTTATTAATACAAAAATCCATTAAGCCAAACATTGACTTTAAAACTTATTCTAAATATAGAAATATTATAAATGATGTACAAAATTTTTCACATTATTTAAACATTAGATATAATTATTTTAAAATTATTAATCGGTCAAATAGATTTTATTATTGTTAAAATATATCTTATAGATTAATAATATCAAAATGATTATGTTTAACATTCAAAATAATTTATCAAATATATATCATTTTATACACTAAATGATTTAAAATTATACTTGTATTTATTATGAAAGTTTAAAGTCAATTTTTGGATTATTATATTTAAAGGGCATAATAGTAAAAGCAAGGTTTGTGAAACCATTTATGAAGCTAAAAGGTATTCTATAACTATTTAAGCAACTCTTGGAGGTTTAGGTAGCTTTTTCCCATTGAGCATATGATAAATATTAGTCTTTCTTGAAAAATATTATGACAAACATTTGTCATATATGAAAAAATTAACCAAATTATGCATAATAGGCTTGTGATAGATACTATGTCATAAATTCATAGCATGTAGAAATTGTAATCCGAAATTTCTTAACACAAAGCTTCAAAAACAATTTCAAAACCATCATCTAATATAGTGCAAAATGACAAAAATTCGTTATTGTTTCGCATTTTTTTTTAAAAAAAATAGAGCTCCACCAAGGTGTATATATATTTTTATTTAAAATAAACAGAGATAGTTTGAAAATGTACAAAACGTAAATATTATGATAGACATTTTTCATATATGAAAAAAAAAAAGCTTGTGATAAATAATATATTATAAATTCATGACATATAAAAAATTTCATCCGAAATTTCTTAATACAAGTTTCAATAACATTTCCAAAACCATTATATAATACAATGCATGATGGTAAAAAATGATCATTGTTTTACCTTTTTTTTCAAATGTAGCTACATAAAATCATTTTCAGATTCAGATGTCTTTATTTTTTAAAATGTAGATTTAGAGTATCACAATAATATTAAATATTTTTACATCATTTTAAACTGCTGAAAAATTATTTTATAACAGTATAAAGTATTTAACACCGTTATAAAATCTTAAATTTATATTTTAAAAAATATGGATGGTGGTACTGGAGAACAGACTCTATGCTTGTATAAAATAAATGAAGACCTTTTGAAAAAGTAGAAACCGTGTTCAGAGTGATAGTGAAAATAACTATTTCTTGCAATTGCAGCCAAACTTTCTTAGACGAATTAAGTTATAGAATTTTGACACTGACATTACAATTCATTGATATAGCTGAATTGATTTTCAAAAGCCAGACTTCGTTCGGTAAGTCTCGTGAACTTGCCA
Organism: Luvunga scandens; assembly: GCA_030449905.1. Lineage (NCBI taxonomy): Eukaryota > Viridiplantae > Streptophyta > Magnoliopsida > Sapindales > Rutaceae > Luvunga > Luvunga scandens. The sequence goes on along the minus strand of JASUUG010000891.1, from coordinate 4,112 downwards.
AAGGAATGGAAATTTCAAAAGGTTGTGAATATTCAAATAACATTAATTAAGCACTACTTCTTATGTGACAGGATATATTTTAAATTAGAAATTTAATTTTAAATTACATATTTTATGATCATTTTCTTTGAAATTAGGCAGGTCCATAAGCTAGCTAGCTAGCAACAAAATTGAAGTCTATTAGTAAACAACACTCGCCAATGCAACGCTCGTGAAACACGTTTTATTTGTTGACGCATGTTATCGTCAGACTAGGTAATGTTCTAGCCCAAGCGACTTTACGACAAGAGATTTAGATAGGTAACTCCACATGGTTAATTTACTGAACAAGAGAATTGATTCTGAACTCTTAAGATTACAACCCTATATATTTATTTATAGTAGACTATATTTAATCGTACTTTTTTATTTATAATTAATTATAATCTATATACTACAATATAAAATCTATTGAAAATTTAAGCATATATATTGTAGTACAATCTAGAGCTTTACTCAATCTAGCTTAAGAATCTACAGTCATTTATAGAAGATATATTTATCCGGAAAATATTCATGGACTTACGATCTCAATTTTTTTGAGGTAACAAGCCCAAAAAAATCATAGTGGAATATAAACATCAAAATCTGATAATTTATTTAGTTTAATCCAAGGGCCGACGGTTGGTTAAGTACCATTAAAACTCTAATTAAAGAAAGATTCAATAAATAAAAAGGTGAACTGACAAGTTAAAGCTTAAAAAAAAAAAAAAAAAAAAAAAAGAAAGAAAGAGGTTTTAATAAACTTCTTTCTTCAACCAGATTATACCTAGCAACAACTTCTTTCTGCAATTGTTGAAAATTTTATGAGAATTAAAGTTAGGGTTATTCTTTCCTTGAAAAAAATAAATAATAAAAAGATTTTGTAAGTGTTAACCAAGAAATGAAAACCTTATATCAACTGAAGCTATTTCTTTCACAACACCAACAATAATAAAATAAAATAAAATACTTATTAAAAAAATAAAATAAACTGAAGCTATTTCAACAGGGTTCGTTTAGTTGAGTTCCTTGAGGAAAGACTTAAGTTGTTCAAAATGTAGGATACAAAGAAGATTTTGGGCAATTAAAGACAGTTAGGTTTAATTCTCTTTTGTTTGATACTTAATTAAAAGGTACTTTAAAATCATCTGTGATCTAGGAAGCATATAGAGTAGAATATATTAGAAATTATAGTATTTTGAGTCAATTTTGTATTTTTTATTTTATTAGAATTTATCTTGTTTTTGTAAACTTGTTTAAGTCTTATTTGAAATTCTAGTATCCTAATAATATAAAGATGTTTGTTGTTTATTATCAGAACTTTTAGACCTTTCATTAATAATATTCAGCTTGTTTTCTCAATTGAGATCTTTTCCGGATGATTGTTGTTTATTATCAGAACTTTTAGACCTTTCATTAATAATATTCAGCTTGTTTTCTCAATTGAGATCTTTTCCTCTCTCATGAAAACTTCTTTCTTGGGTTTAAAGAATGTATACTAAAATGATATTTTATATCGCTATTGCTTTACATCAATTTGGGTTTTGGTTAAAATTTTAGATGTAGTTATTTAGTAATAGGAACAAATTTGTGCCATAATTTGTTATATTCTACCATCGAAGTTATTACTTTTGTACTCGCAAATTAGATATTGAATTAATGAACCTATAACAAATTGGAAATCCAGGTATGTCGTGTATGCTTGGATATTATATTGTTAAATTAAAAGGCCCCGACTATGTTTAATTTGTTTAGTAAGGTGTGGATTCATCCACAATTTTTAATTTTAAAATTTTTTACTCTGCCAAGTGGGATCTATCGTGAGGCTGTAAAACCTACTAAATGGCATGTCATTATTGCACAAGTGCACTATCTCAGTATTTTTTATTTTAAATTTTTTAACTTTACCAAGTGGGACTACAATGAGACTCATCGAACTTATTAAATGGCAAGTCATTATTGGACATGCACACTATCTTAAGATTGATTAAACTTACTAAATGACAAGTCATTATTAGACATGCTACATAGAGATGGTGTCACCACCGTGAGTCATGAGGACGAATTGCCATGGCTTGGCTTGGGGCCTTGTGCCAAGTCATGGTTTGTGTCTAGTCATGGTAGCAACATGGACATGCTTGGGGATGAGCATAAAAGCAAGGCAAGCCTGACGCATTAGCTAGGGCGCGGCATCAAGCGTACATTGTCGCATGGGATCGAGGAACGCGAGACAGCGCACCAAAGGAGTACGAGGGTGACACATGTAACATCTCGCAAGAGTATGGGCGCATGGACACACAGGCACAAGGTGCATGGGCATGCGAGGGCATGGACACGCAAGCACAAGGTGCATGGGCATGTGAGGGTAAGGCACAAGAATGCGCAGGGCAATTTGTGAGATACTGCAGTATTTGCATGTTGGAGTGCATCAAGAGTGCAGCAACATGGGGCATGCACGTGAGGCCAATTCATGTGAAAAATGAGAGGCGTCATGCGCGAGCTATGTGAAGACAGTGGCGGGGGGACATGGAGTATGAGGGCTGCAATTCTCCAAGAGTGGGCCTAAAATCAAGCATAAGCGGTAGTTGTATAACTAAGTGGGAGGACATGGCCTGATTATGGGCCTAGAAATTGAGATATTAACTAGGCTATCCAATAGGTGAGGTGAATTGGGTTCTTAATTAAAATTAAAAAAAACTAAAATTTAAAACAAATAATAAACTATCCAAATTCAAAATAAACAAGTTAATGTGCATTGAATAATAAAGAGATAGGGTAAGAGAAAGCAAACACGTAATTTTACGTGGTTCATCGTCGTGCCTATGTCCATAGTTCTAAGCTCACCGGGTTTGAGATTTCACTATCGAGCCTCCAAGGCTTTAACAACACTTACAATTGACTTCAAAGGTGTCAATAAATCTTTCAATAAGAGATTAACCATAATCTCTTAACCCAAGTGTATCCCAACACTCACAATCACTTAAAAATAAAGATTACAATAAACAATCTCTCACAAAATATATATATTTACCAATAAAATCTCAAAGTGTGAATCATGAAACAAAATCAAGTTTAAAGCTCAAAGAGATTTTATACTTAGTAGCAAGCTCAATGATGATTGTTGGATCTCTTATGATTTGAATTTGATTAAGCCATTTTATAGTGGTCTTTGTGGCAGCCGTCTTTACTTTTTGGAAACAATCGGATTCTTTGTTTGGTCTTTGTCGCTTAACCATTTTGACTTGTCCAAATAACCATTGTGCTTAGATTTTAAATAAATGGTTTACCATTTACAATTATCGGATCGCCGTTTATTTCCGAAACTGCAAAACAAACTTAGATCTCCGTTTTCACTAAATAGTTCAAGATTAAAACTATCTCTTCTCTATAAATTATCGGTTCACCGCTTGTAAAAAGCGGTTCATCGTTAATTTTTAAAATCTTATCAAAAACAAGCCTAGTCATTTTTCTTAAACAATTCAAGATTAAAAGACCAATTCCTTTCTTTAAATTATCGGTTCACCATTTACATAATAAACGTCTATTGTTAATTTTCAAAATCTATAATTGGATGACTTTTGTTTTAAAGAAGATTTTCCGACTCATGTTACTAGTCATTAGGCTTTTAAACATGTCTATGGCTTTAAGAAATTTATTTTAATAGCCTCAACATTTTAATCAAGAACATATAAAAAGTTTTTATCATCAAAATCAATATTATAATATTAACAATCTCCTCTTTTTGATGATGACATACTTTATATGTAAAGAAAGAAAAAATTTATTAATTCCCCTTGAATATAAGTTCCCCTCGAAAATATATAACTTTTCTCTCCTTCAAGATCACAAAGAAAAGGCAAAAACATATCCATGTCGACAAGTGAAAATTTTGGCGAGAATCTCCTCGTACATTAAGCATCTCCCAAAAATTATTAGCAAAAAATTACACCTAAGAAACCAAATTAAGATGAAAACAACTACAACAAATCAATAAAACCAATGCCAAAATTAGAAAAAACGTACACGTGATATACATAATTATCCATGAATATGACATGATTCATCATACATAAATGTATCAAATGAAAATG